>CM040239.1:103108521-103152537 GCA_022545495.1 Chrysanthemum lavandulifolium | reverse complement strand
AGCCTTCTTCTTTACGAGTCTAGGATCTCTATTTCACGCACAACTCACAAACAATACGGGAATTTTCAAAACCCAAGATAAGTTTTTTTTTACTTATAACTCATAGTTTCTTTTATTTTCTTTCAAAATAAGTACAAATTGCAAACATATAATTACATACACATCTTCTTTTCAAAGGATAAAACGATTTTTATTCGCACATAGAAACCTCTTTTTGAAACGTTTTCTAAAAATGATACTTCTTCCCGTATCAATTTCACAAAATCAATTTCTCACGTCTAGGACAAATCGCTTTTTCATTATTAATATAAAGTAAAAACCCGTTTTCATTGCATCTCATGTCTTTTGAATACTAAAGGAGATACATAACTAATATGTATTTTCGGGTACATTCATTTAAGCAACAATGAATTAGGAGCACTCGGGTTATCTCACATAATAATATGCTTTTTCACTTCTAGTTTATTTTTTTTTCTTCTTAGGAGTCGAGATAACCGCAACTCCAAATAGTTTGCATATAGGTACACAATAGGCAAAAATGTTTCCAAAAGGAAAATTTTGTGCTGCCTGGATCACCAGTCCCACGGATCCCAGCCTTAATGCTGGACGGATCCCTCAAGGGAAGGATCCGTGAGACAGAAGTTGTTTTTACCTTCTATTTTTCTCACTATGGATGAAAACTTCAACATTTTTTTATTTTTTTTGGAGTATGCTCTTTAATGCTTGTGTTCTCATGATCACATGCCTTAAATTCATATCTAATCATTAGATTTTAATCCACATTTTGGGTCAATCATTCATTACAATGCATTGTTTTTCTATATATAGAACTCCCAAAATGCTTGCATAATTCATCTCATCTTCACAAAACAAACAACACCATGTCATCCACAAGCTCTTACAACTTAGATGAATCACCTAGTATAAACAATCCTCTTCATGAAACCCAAACTTTTGTACTCCCACCTTCCAAAATACCACAATCAAACTCTAGGATATCTGCACGGATTAGCATCCGATCTTGTTGCTTAGGAAAACCATCATCGAATGGCTCATCACCAACAAATAACTCACCACAAGAAGCTTCCATTATAGCACCTCTTTCATCACCAACAAGTACACCAACTTCATCACCTAAAGTCACTCTTTTGGAACTCCTTACGACTCCAACAAGATCTCAACAACCCAAACAAAAAGAAATAGCCTTTTTGACACCTCCCACTTCTCCAAACACAATATTCAATGATCTTAAAACATCACCACCCTTAGCTCCCATTAAACTACAAGAACATCTAGGTTCTTTTCCACCACCACTTCCAAACATTCCGGACTTTGATCCGTATTTTCCTATTTTTCCACCACATCTTCCGCAACTCACAAATCAAAACAATCCGGAAAACTTCCGCACTCATTACCCACATCACTTACATTGTGAACATTGCCAATCCACTAGGGAAATTGCAATAGAAGTTAGGGAAGAAATGCGATTCATACTCAACCTCATCCTTGATCGCATCAATACCATTACTCATCAAACCTCCATCCATAACCTTATGCAAGCATGAACGAAATCATTACTACTATTTTCTATTTTAGTACTTTTTCCTTTTGAGTCATTTTCAAGAACAAGCCTTGTTCTTATTTTTACATGCTTGTAGGTGGCATAAATACCACTACACTTTGTTGTTTTATTGCAAGGCCTTGTTTACATACCTTCGCTCCCAATCTTGATTCTCGTCAATCACAAGATTATTTAAGCATGTTACTAAACATTCTCTTTGTAGGATTTTTATTTTTCTTCACTTGGCCCCAAACTAGGGGAGCTACCGTCGAGGGAGTAAGCAATACGTGGACACTTTTCCACACTTTTATTTCTTATGGGTTAACTTTTTGTTTCGACAAAAAAGGGGAGAAGAAGTAAAACTTAGGGGCTTTCAAAACATACATCTATTCTTAAGTTTACTCATCATAACATTATGTTTTGTTATCAACAAAAAGGGGGAGATTGTTAATACAAATAAACCATAAAAACGTTTATTAATATTTTGCGATCTCTTTGTGTTTTGTTGATAACAAATATAATGCTATCTTAAGTACAATTATAAAGATACATGTTATTTTTGTAAAGCATTTACATATAGCCATTTAATATAAAATGTTGTAATAAATCATTTGTTGTAATAGTTTATTAGGATGGGTAAAAATCACAACCCATGGATCATATCCATAACCCATGGTATTGACCCATACTACTTGACTAGATACATTGTACTCATTAGATACATTGAATCTAAAAGAATACCCATGGACCAACCCATAACCCATGACCCATAACCAAAAAACCCATGGGTAAAGAGGAGCGTCTCACGGATCCCTAGGATTACACTAGACGGATCCCTTGTGGGAGGGATCTGTGGGATCCGGGGAACAGTGGCAAGTTTTGCTTATAAATAGAGAGCCATTTCTTCATTCTAACTCACCCTCTTCTTACTAATTCTCTCATTTACATATAGCCATTTAATACAAAATGTTGTAATAAATCATTTGTTGTAATAGTAATTAGGATGGGTAAAATCACAACCCATGGATCATATCCATAATCGATAACTTCACACGCGTCGTTCGGGTCAAGGAAACTTCCTTTTCTTCGAGCAAGTTTTATAACACCCTAGGCAATGAACCTAATCGTTGTAGTGTAGTAATTAGGGTAAGCCACGGTATTGATATCGTTCTCTAGGGAATAGGAATGCTAGTGAGAAGTTACTACGCTAAGGTTGAGGTTGAGGAAGATTATTTTTATCTTTTATGTTTTTAGAAAATGAAAAGGTACGAATCTCGGTATTGGATTTGGGGGTTGGTATTGCTACCGATTACTCTACTATTATCTAATTATCTAAGCTAAGGTTGTGATAGTCTATGTCTAATTGATGTGTACTCGTATGATAGTTTAAAGATGTGTTTACTTAGGATTTACTACTCCTTAATTATCTCCTATTGATGGTTGATTTGTCACGTCCTTATTCCTAGTTGCGTTGTGATTCTAAGGCTATAGGGCGTGCTTATTTCCTAACTCTTTGAAATTACCAAAGGGTCTTGTTTACAAATCCTCTAGTGATTTATAGGCGCCTACTCTGGTTGTCCTTGAATACTTTATCCTACAATTACCTAGATAATTATATTCTAAAGTTCACAAAGAAATGTCAAGCATTAAGTACACAACGAATAATCTAGCGCACTCTAGATCATTAGTCAACTAAGATAAGTATCAACCAATCAATATTCAATAATTAAGTTTCATATTCCTAAGCAAACACACAAATAAATTAGCGGGACATGGAGAACATGCAAGCATACACACAAATAATCAAAGACATAATTAAATTAATGAAGTAAATACTTATCTTGATGTATAATAGGGTTTAGAACCCTAAAATCTCACAAGAAAGCCTTGGTTCGGTTTTAGGTTTTACTCCAAAAGACTACCCACAAAACCGAAAAATTCGGATTCTATATATAAGATTACATCTGCGACGGCGTCACCTTATGTTTCGTGGCGCCGTGTCGCCGTCATTAGGGTTTCGTCTTGGCCACGTAAACCTTCGGCGTCACACCTATATTGTGTGACGCCGTCCCTTGACTCTGACGCCGTCTTGTCGCATCTAGGCCGTCCGAGTAACGACGGCCTACCTTTAGAACCCGACGTCGTCCGCGAAAACATGCAATTTCGCTTCGACCGTCATAAAATTCCTTCCCGACGGCGTCGCAGATATCTGCAGTGACACCGCCGCCTTATGTTTCAATGACTTTGAGTGTCTCGATTCGACTTGGCCATTTTCTTCAGATATTCGCGCTTTTCGTCCAAATAAGCATCATTCCAACATTTTGCCTTCAAGAGACCTAAAAGTGAAAAGAACGATATTAAGCAATAACGGATACAAAGTGATCGAATAAGGGCTTAAATGACCCTCAAAAGGTACCTTTAAAACCTTATCAAATATCCCTACACTTGGTATTTGCTTGTCCTCAAGCAAATGTGCTTTTAGCCAATTAATTTATAAGTTAGGGGTCATGAAGCATCCATTCAAAGCGGTCCACAACACATATAAGCCCATAAAAGTCATAACAAGCACGGAATTACATACTAGCACCTCACATGGGGTGTTTGGATACTCACATCTCTCTCGGTGTATATATGAAATATAACAAATCGAAATGGAAGATAAACACTCATTAACCGGTCCTAGTACATAGATTACCATAGGCTTGAGAATAGATCAAACCTCCGTCGCTTTGGCGTAAGCACCTAGGAAAGACTATCAAAGAGGTCTTTAAAGGGTTGTAACGTTAGGCTTACGGTAGGAAATAAGGGTTTGGTGGGATAGGCTATATATTGGTGGATAGTCAAAATCTCTATGTTGCAAGTATACGAAGAATGGCGTTGCTAAGCCAAGACTCGACACTCTAAAACTCTAGGGAACGAAAATAAACAAACATAATTTAAAAGATAGATGTAGGATGGTAGCCTATGGCTTTTTTTTTTTTTTTTTTTTTTTTTTTTTCTTTTTTTTTTTTTCTTTTTTTTTTTTTTTTTTTTTTTTTTTTTTTTTTGCATACACTTTTACTCTACCATCCTCTACGGTACATCAAAATGATAGGGTTTATAGACACATCCCTACACTTGAGTTTTATTACTCTAACACTAATTTGACCCGAATTGAAAAGATCAAAACACTTGGAGTACATTATTATGCAAACAAAGGAATTTGAGTTTAACGTTCTCTTTCCTATGTTTCATAAACTTTAACTTTTTCCATGAATCCCAATCATCCCAAAATCGTATACAAAGGATATGACTCGACTTAGCAACTCATGCAAGCAACCGATAATTGAACTAAGGGTTTTGGGTGATAACATAAATTTGCACTAAAAGTGAGTGCAATAAAGGTAGGCTAAGGCGATTTGGGTGTATATTTGGGGTGGGGTGTAAACAATGCTCTTCATTGATATTCGGAAAACCGAAATATCACGAGAACCGCGAAAAGGATAGGCTCGAGGGGTTAACTAGGGGTATCGTGTACTAAAGATGAGTACAACGCAAAGGGTGTGGGGAATTACTCAACCGATATGGAAGAAGTAATTATATTACGGTATCAAACAAGGGTTTATCCTAATGCCTCTTATCATTTAGTTAATCCTAACTACACAAGTGTAGTCTCACTAGCGATCTCGAATGCATCACAAAACAAGTTCTAGAATCTAATATACTACCGGTTCACACTCTAAGCATTAAAGATGAATGCTTTAATTCCTACTAATCTAAGTGATCCTCACATTTTGGGTGGAATTTAGGTGGTAAGGGTTTTTGTGCTAGTCATGCAACTTCCTATCCATGAGACGCTTTTGTTAAGACTAATGGCCCACTCTTATCGTCATGAAAAATTTTAAATTTGGCTAAAATTACCCTAACCTACATTTTCTCATGGTTTATTACACAAATACACTTGGACAAAGCAAGCAATCAAGGATAAGCATAGTTTCAAAGTTCCGTTTATTTTCCTCCCTACACTTAAACCGAACATTGTCCCCAATGTTCCCGAAAGTATCAAAGTTATGATAATAGAAGGTAATTAAAAGCGAAAGAAACTAATACTCCCGATTAGCTCGGTAGGATCCGTAAAAGTGGTGGTTAAATCTTTTCCAAGAAGAGTTTTTGCGTGAAAGGCTCCTTCTTAACTTGTGTAACTTCTTCTTGACAAACTAAACCTCGCACACTAGAAGAAAACAAACGAAACCTTCGCGTAAAATCGGCGGTAATAATATACATAAGACTCGATTTAAACTAGGATATAATGCTTGTGGAATGGATGTTTACGAATTTGTTTTGAAAGTTAAGATCCGGAAAATTCCAAAATTTTACAAGTAGCTCGAAAACGAGAAAAGTAAGTCAAGTTTTTATTCCTTCTGGCGACGTCGGTTGCAATCTGACGCCGTCAGTTATCCCGACAAAAAGCGGTCTGCGATTTTCCGGAAAAATTCGGAAAATTTACATCTTTAGAATCGGAAAAATTTCGCAAAAACATCCATTATGACTCGATACAAGCATTTGACTCGAACAAACAAACATATATATCTTTTAATTAATTGTTATTCTCATGTTCACGTTTCTTATGAAAACGTGTGTAATCCTCCCACACTTATCCTTTATGTAAAATACCTTTATATGTAATTAAGACGAGGTTAAAAACAAAATAAAGCATTTTACAAATTCAAACATGAGAATAAACAATTAATAAAAGATATCGACACAAAATGAAATGAAAAACAAATACACATGGGTTGCCTCCCGAGAAGCGCTTGTTTTTGTTCGAGTCACGAGCGACTCTACCCTTATTTAACAGATAAAGGGAAGTTTTCCTACACTTAAGTTTAAGTGCGGTGATAGTAGCAATACACACCCTTAGGGTGGAAATTTGCTACGTGAGGAGAGGTGATGGGTGATTTATATGCTCAAAGGAGTGTGCTCCATTCATTATAACCTTACCTAAGTCTATTGGTGTAGCGGGTGAATCAAATATCCTTCCTAAAAATGGATCATCTTCTATCAACTTCAAAATATTCTTAGTTAAGGATCCATCTTGACTTAATAAACCCGGTTTAAACCCATAGCGTTTCTTGTTATCAACCATGAATGGGTGATATAAGTGTGTAAGGTCATGGGTTACTTCTATATTAGCTTCCACTCTACATGGCCTAGAATCTATCACCTTTATCAAGCAACTACCCGGACTATCTATTTTGATGGGTGGATTGGGGCCTAATTCAATTCCAAGATTCACATCTAAAGACGGAAAATTGGGTAAGGTTTTTAAGCGAGGCTCCGGTTCATCAAAATATGGAACTTCCCTAGGACTAAGAGAGAGGTCATGACAACAAGCATCTAAACCTACATTCTCTAATGGCGTTTGGTCCAAAGGTTCTCTAATTGGGGTTCCTATAGTCTCTTCAACTTCTTCCGGGTAAGTTATAGGCGATGTGTGTTCCTCAAGTGATGGTAAGACTTGTGAGTTATCCGATGGGGTTGGATCTACTCTATCCTCCATCTTATCAAGATCACCTATGTATTCATTTTGTATTGTGGTAGCGCCTAACCATGACATGCACCTTGGTACCTCAACTCTAATCATCTCCTTCCTAAACAACCTTTCCGACCGAAGTTTCCAAATTGAAAATAGGTCTAAAGATTCGTTTTTTGGGTCCCATGTTCCACTTCTAAATTGGGCGTGAATCTCAAAGGTTTCCCATGCAAATTGAGCACCACGTCCCCAAATATCCCCATCCGTTACATAGTCAAGTCTCCTTTGGGTTTAGGTGGGCGATACGAGTGTAAAAGAATTGTAGTGGAAGCAAGAAATCCATACCATGACAAAGGACTTTTTGTAATAAATATTTAATTCGAGTCCACGCCTCAGGAAATGATTCATCATGATGTTGTTGGAACCTCAAGATCTCATTTTGGAGTGGAAAGGGTAGATTATGTAGTGGATTTCGTTGATTGGGTGAAAGTTTTGGCGGATTCGCGTTCTCCATAATGGTGAACGGAAGAGTCAATGGAAAAGTTTTACGAACAAAGGCACAAAGAAGGGGGATAGACTAAGAGAAAGCTAAAAATGAAAAAAAAATTTACTTGATAGGAATCAAGCAAAGAACCTAAACGAGGTGGACTACTAACTAGCTATTCTATTCCCACAGTGCGCGCTAAAAACTTGATAACGCTACACGCGTCGTTCGGGGTTAAGGAAACTTCCTTTCTTCGAGCAAGTTTTATAACACCTAGGCGGTGAACCTAATCGTTGTAGTGTAGTAATTAGGGTAAGCCACGGTATTGATATCGTTCTCTGGGGAATAGGAATGCTAGTGAGAAGTTACTACGCTAAGGTTGAGGTTGAGGAAGATTATTTTTATCTTTTATGTTTTTAGAAAATGAAAAGGTACGAATCTCGGTATTGGATTTGGGGGTTGGTATTGCTACCGATTACTCTACTATTATCTAATTATCTAAGCTAAGGTTGTGATAGTCTATGTCTAATTGATGTGTACTCGTATGATAGTTTAAAGATGTGTTTACTTAGGATTTACTACTCCTTAATTATCTCCTATTGATGGTTGATTTGTCACGTCCTTATTCCTAGTTGCGTTGTGATTCTAAGGCTATAGGGCGTGCTTATTTCCTAACTCTTTGAAATTACCAAAGGGTCTTGTTTACAAATCCTCTAGTGATTTATAGACGCCTACTCTACGGTTGTCCTTGAATACTTTATCCTACAATTACCTAGATAATTATATTCTAAAGTTCACAAAGAAATGTCAAGCATTAAGTACACAACGAATAATCTAGCGCACTCTAGATCATTAGTCAACTAAGATAAGTATCAACCAATCAATATTCAATAATTAAGTTTCATATTCCCTAAGCAAACACACAAATAAATTAGCGGGACATGGAGAACATGCAAGCATACACACAAATAATCAAAGACATAATTAAATTAATGAAGTAAATACTTATCTTGATGTATAATAGGATTTAGAACCTAAAATACTGCACAAGAAAGCCTTGGTTCGGTTTTAGGTTTTACTCCAAAAGACTACCCACAAAACCGAAAAATTCGGATTCTATATATAAGATTACATCTGCGACGGCGCACCTTATGTTTCGTGACGCCGTCGTGTCGCCGTCATTAGGGTTTCGTCTTGGCCACGTAAACCTTTCGACGGCGTCACCTTATGACCGTGACGCCGTCCCCCCGACTCGGCCGTCTTGGGCGCATCTAGGCCGTCGAGTAACGACGGCCTACTCCTTAGAACCCGACGTCGTCCTTGAAAACATGCAATTTCGCTCGACCCGTCGCAAAATTCCTTCCGACGGCGCCGCAGATATCTTGATGACGCCCGTCGCTTATGTTTCAAAGACTTTGAGTGTCTCGATTCGACTTGGCCATTTTCTTCAGATATTCGCCTTTTCGTCCAAATAAGCATCATTCCAACATTTTGCCTTCAGAGACCTAAAAGTGAAAAGGAACGATATTAAGCAATAACGGATACAAAGTGATCGAATAAGGGCTTAAATGACCCCTCAAAAGGTACCTTTAAAACCTTATCAATAACCCATGGTATTGACCCATACCCACTTGACTAGATACATTGTACTCATTAGATACATTGAATCTAAAAGAATACCCATGGACCAACCCATAACCCATGACCTATGACCCATGACCCATAACCAAAAAACCCATGGGTAAAGAGGAGCATCCCACGGATCCCTAGGATTACACTAGATGGATCCTTTGTGGGAGGGATCCATGGGATCCGGGGAACAGTGTCAAGTTTTGCCTATAAATAGAGAGCCATTTCTTCATTTTAACTCACCCCTTTTCTTACTAATTCTCTCATATACTCTCATTCTCTTCTAACAAAAGATCACTTGATCTAGAGTACTTCTTTCTTTCTTTCTTTAGTGATTCTCATATAGCTCCTTCTCTAAGGCGAGATCACGAGCATTCTACAAGTCATCCAAGCAAGTGGTCCTTGATTGATTTGTTCATTCGCAAGATTTACGTAGCAAAGATCTTGTATTTGATATTTCACATATTTATTGTGTAATAGTCGTGTTGGTTTGGTCCACCGTGTTACGGACTCGGTATTTAGCTTTGTCTGGAAAAAGGTGTAAGCAACGTTGTGAAGGCTTCTCCGTCAAGTTGAAGGAGTTTGTTGACATAGTGCTTGAACTCGAGTAGGTGACTCGGGAGTGGAGTAGGCAAATTAGGTGTCCTTGTAGCCGAACCACTATAAATCGGTTGTGTCATTTCTATCCATTGCTTTACTTTATTTACTTGCTTTATCATCACATCTATACTTTTTCTACATCCATACGATCTCACATATTATCGAATCTAAAGTTTTTGAAACTAACTTAAAATCGGCAAAACTATTCAACCCCCCCCCCCCTCTTCTAGTTTTCCACATAGTCGATTTACCCAAGTCGACCGGGTCAACTTATGTAAGTTGGAGAGTATGAATACCTTATAACTTATGTGTTTATTTTTCGTGTGCATGTTTTATGGGTCATGCGGGTGATCACCAATATCATATAAATTTTTATTGATTTTGTTTATGACGTTGTTCGAATGACATTATGATGCTTTTAAAAATAAGAAAGGAAAATAAACACATTATTTGACCGAGTTGGCTTAAGCCAAAATATACAATTCTAAACAAAAATTTAATCGAAAACCCATAACAAGTCATACCGAACGACACAAAATCCATTTGGGTGACATATTTAAAAATAAAATATGAATATTTTTGTTCGGTTACTGCTTTGGCTAAAAACTAACTCAAACTAGATAGTTTACACATTTGATTTGGTTTTATAATAAAGTCCAAATGCAAAATCGCCCTTCGTGAAATAAACTTATATAACTAACTAGTATCAATGGTCGTGCAAACATGTATTTAGACAAGAAGTACCACTAAGAATTATATTTCAACTATATTTGTTTGGCGTGAAGGGGTAAGGATCCTGTGAGAAAAAAACTTAAAATGAGAAGAATGAGAAATAACTATAATCGCATATTTGAGATGCATCGACTTGAATTAGATGCATCTCCATTTATTTAGATGTATCACAATTAGTTTCAAAAATGATTTTGAAGTGAAAACGATGCGAATTAGTACTAGCAACAAATTTGACCCGCAGAGGATGAAAAATACATAGGATTCGTCTAACTTGATGAAATGCATCTAATATATGTATATGAATCTAATTTTTTGCTTGAAATATATTATGATGCATCTAAAAGATTAAAGATGCATCTAATTCAAATTGATGCATCTCTAATGACTAGTTATATTTATTTCTCATCATTCTTATTTTAATGATTCTTCTCATTTGATCTTTAGTCCGGTGTGAAGTGATAAGTTATAAAATTATAGATTCGATTATTAGATAATATAATAAGCTAGTTGGCCCAAGCCGGTCGAAGAAGCTTAGGGTCACTAAGGTTATGATTATGTTACGCTTGTAATCTATAAATAGTGGTAACTATGAGTAATAAGTATTACCCACGGGTTTTCAATGTCTAACATCAATTAGTTAAAAACCGTCATAACTATGTATAAACATGAAATTGAAAAGAAAAAGAACACACACACGGTTTTATATCTAAGTCAAATTCGCTTTAATACGGAATTCATAAGAATTCATTTATTTGTTTTTAATTTGTTGCCGTGTACGCAATAGTTAGTAAACATGATAGTAAAAATATTTTCGTGATATCTTTACTTGAAAAGAAGAGTTACACGATTTGCTATTATATGTACAATCTCGAGTACATATGTAACTCGTGTTTTCATTTTGATATTTATATCTTCGTACATATATGGATTTTTGATATTATAATTAATATAATTTAATGTTACATGTATTTATTATTTTAATTCGTATACGCACGGTTATTAAACGTGGTTTGTAAAAAAAACAGTTTTGCGAATATGTTTAGTTAAGCTTTGAAGAGTAATTACACGAGTCGTTCCTATGTATACAATATTATGATATATTTGCATACTACAAAGTGACATATGCTTTCATTATGATATTTATAATCACGTGCATATACGCTACTTTATCTAATAATGATAATAGTATTTATAAATAACACCAATAATAATAAGTGTTGTTTTTAAAAAGCATATATAAATATAAGAGATATGTGCTAAATTTATAAAATTATTAAAATTAAATATTATGAAAATTGAGAATTTTATAATTAAGTATATAAAATTAAAATTTACTATTAAAGTTTTGCAGCACGCTTTCATCCGCCACGCCATCCGCTTTAACACGCCATCCGTTAGACGCTGGCTCTGCTTTTCACGCCGTCCGCCACATCGTTGTCCGCTTTAACACGCCAGAAGTTTGTTCACATTTCATCCGTTACACGCTTATATCCGCTTTGCACGCCGATTGTTTTGCACGATTTCGTATGTTTTACACAACTTTTCGTTTTAACACGCCGTCCGCTTTTCTTGATTTCCTTCGCATACGCCATCCATCTTCACATCGCTTTCATCCGTTTTCACACGCCGTCGCTTTTTTCACGATTTCATCCGCTTTTACACAAAATGCAAACACGAACGAAACATGAAACAACAGATGAAAACGTAAAACGGATGAAAACGTGAAACAACGGATGAAAACGTGAAACAACGGACGAAAACGTGAAACAACGGCGAAAACGGCAAAAACGGATGAAAACATGTAGAAACGGATGAAAACGTGGAAAAATGGATGAAAACGTGAATAACGGACGAAAACGTGTTAAAATGGACGAAAACTTGTTAAACATACGAAATGTGTAAAACATACGAAACCTCAAACATACGAAAACACGCAAAAACGGATGAAAACGTAAAATAGATGAAAACGTGAAAAAAAAACAGATGAAACCATGTTAAAACGGATGAAAACGTGTAAAACATATGAAAACGTGAAAAACACAGATGTAATTCGCTTTAAAACGGACGAAACCGTGTTAAAACGGATGAAAACATGTAAAACGAACGAAAACATGCAAAATTGACGAAAATGTAAAATGGATGAAAACGTAAAAACGGATGAAACGTGAAAACGAATGAAACGGGGAAAATGGTAAGAAAATGAAAAAGGCACGAAAACGGATAAAACGTGAAAAACTGGACGAAGCGTGTTAAACGAATCTAAAACGTAAAAACGCACGAAAACGTGAAAAACGGACGAAAAGTAAGAAACCAAATTTTGAGTTATTTTTAACGATTGTTACTATAAAGGACCAACGACGCAAGTTTAGCGAAGATAACCAAATTTTAAGTTATTTATTAACTATCGTTAGTATAAAGGACTAACGATGCGTTTTTTGGTAACTGATACACACAAAGGACTAACGATAGAAGTTTATTGACGTAATGAGGAAAAAAAAGAATGCTACATACAATGGAAAAAGCCATGTTAACTACATTTCTAAGTGATTCGCCTAAAGGTTTTATTAAAGTTTTGACTTAGATGTAAATTATATGTATATATCCTCTCGAAACGAAATCGCATATATATCCAAAGACGATAAAACCATCAGACCATAAAAAACTTGTAAAAGGATATATACGCAATTATTCACTTCATGGCATATATATTTTTTGCCTAAATTATATTATCGATCAACCCTCTTAATTTTATTGGCAATTTTGTTTCTCTTAATAAAAGTAATTTAATATTTTAATGTTAGTTAAAATCATCACTTATTTTATTGGTGAATCACAAGTTTACATTTTTTTTTGAAAAAGTAAATATATATTAGAGTAAATTGCAAAATCGTCCCTAAACTTTGCCAAATTGCACGTCATTCCAAATCTTTGAAAGTGAATATCGTCCTCATGAAACTTTCAAAGAAATCGTCCCCGCCAAGATCAAACGACTAAAATACCTTCTCTTTATTACTTTTCATTTCAAAATGGTCCCCGTGTTTAGCCGATTTTGCAAATTTAGTCCTCTTTTTTTTTTTTAATTAACTATTAATATTAGTATTATTTTACGTCATCCGTATTTTACGCTTTTGTCCGCTTTTTTACGCCGTCCGATTTTTACGCCGTCCGCTTTTACGCCATCCGCTTTATTACATTTTCCGTTTTTACGCCGTCCGATTTACGCCAGATTTACGCCGCCGATTTTGTTCGCGTTGCTACGCTGCCCGGCTTTACGCTTGTCTTAACGTTGTCCGATGACGCCATCCGCTTACGTTGTCGCGCACGTTGTCGATGACGTTGTCCACGTTGCCGGCTTACGTCAGATTTTTACGCTGTCGATTTACGCTGTCGATTTTACGCTGTCGGCGACGCTTGTCCACGCTGCCTGATGATGTTGTCTGATGACAGCTGGCCCGATTTTACGAAAAATACCCGTAAAAATCGGACGAAAACGTAAAAATCGACGAAAACGTAAAAATCGACGAAAACGTAAAACCGACAAAACGTAAAAATCGCACGAAAACGAAAAATAAGATGAAAACGTAAAATCGGACGAAACGTAAAAACGATTTAAAACGAAAAAAAAGACAAAACGTAAAACCGCATTTAAAACGAAAAACGGACGAAAACCTAAAAATCATCAAAACGAAAAAATCTGATTAAAACCTAAAAATCGACGAAACGTAAAAACTGATGAAAACGTAAAAACCGACGAAAACGTAAAAATCGGACGAAAACGAAAAATCGGACGAAACGAAAAACCACTAAAACGTAAAAACTACTAAAACGTAAAAACTGACAAAAACGAAAAATAATACTAATATTAATAGTTAATTAAAAAAAAAAAAAAAAAAAAAGGGACTAAATTTGCAAAACTCGACGAAACACGGGGACCATTTCGCAAGAAGTCGAAAAGTAATAAAGAGAAGGGCTAGATTTTACCATTCGATCTCTACAGTGACGATTTCTCAAAGCTTCTCTATTAGAGACGATATTTGCACTTTCCAAAGATTCTGACGAAACGCGCAATTTACCAAAGTTTAGGACGATTTTGCAATTTACTCTATATATTACAAACAACAACTTTACTTTTACAATTCAAGTGCAAGCTAGAGTTTTGGACGTACAACAGAAAAAAAAAAAAAAAAAAAAAAAAAAAAAGTCAAGCAGGGTAATAATTACAATGACATACAAAATGTATCAGCATACTATGAAACATACATTCAATATCAACTAACATTCACCTATATTCATCATACATTCTACCATTGACTACATATACCATTTGATCAGTGCAACAGCCACCTCACACCCTAATAATACAGTAGAAGGAGAAAGCATGCATCACCAATGATAAATGCACCATACATCACTATTGGATAGAAAGATCCACAACGATCAAGTCATGAAGTTTTTACTATTCTAAAAACTTTTGAGATGGTTTTTGCAGATTGCATCAATAGCTTTTTGAAAGTTTTCCAACAATGACTTGGTAAACTTCAAATCATTCCACCAAGCTTTAGTCCTTAAGTGTATTATGCATTGAATGAATTAAATGCGTCAAGTCTTTAAGACTTGATGCATTGTGGATGCTAAGTAGATTACATTTCGTAAGTACTACGATTTACTAAAACCATAATTTGCAGCCCCCTCACAAATCAGGCTATATATAGAAACCACAGCAAAAGGCATCATCTCCAAAATAGATTATATCAATATGATTTTCCATCCATCCTCCACAGTAAAAGGCTAGGACCAAGAAGTCTCATCTCTCACGACTGTCTATTCCTAGCCACTTACACTGCCCTTCCGGTTCATATTACCCTTAACAACAAGAAACCTTCCTTTGAATAGTCTATTCACCATGGCATATAAGAACCAACTACAACCGTTACCTCCACCAAGGCCTACTGAAAACAGGAAACTAATATACCAAGGCTGCAAGTATTCAAGTTAACATTTTTTGAATCAACTGTTTTCATTTGTGTATTTGATTATCCACAAACATTTGATTTTGCACTTTTGTGTTTTCCCATATTATGTAAAAATTCACATACCCCGGCATTAATATACCATTATTTCTGGTATAACTTTGTAGATATTTAATTGGTCGTTGAAATCATGTGAAATTGAAGCTACTTTACTATGAAAAGTCTAAAACAACACATAGGCTCTTCTTTAATATAGTTTATATATATCAAATTAAAACATTTTGTACTTCACCAAGATTGGGCCAATACTTAGTAATGATCACTCACCTTCAAAATCACACAAGAGCATCACTGAAGTTTTTCCTTCTTTGTTAACCGCCGACACGGTATCATGGTCATTATGTTGCTACAAGGTTGGGCGTTATGTTAGAAAATTAATTATTTGCATGTATATACCACCTAATACTAACATGTGTGATACTTGAACCCTACAACTCTAAATCGATGCCCTGCTCAAATACAGTCAACTGAAGGCCCTTTGGTACCAAGTCAGGCATCTTAGTTTGTAATGCTAACTAATAACATAACATTGTTCAATTCAATCTTGATTTCTTGTAGTCATTGGGATCTTCTCGTATTCCTAACATCAATACGATGTTCTCAGAATCAAGCAAATTGTACCTTACTGTTGGAGAACGCTTTGACTCTGATTACAAGCGCTCAAAGAAATACGCTTTAATTTGATTTATATTATTTTCGTCTTAAAATTATAGTTCTTAACTTTTTCGGTATTTTTATAATCTTGATTTAATATTGTTTTGTTATACAATAGTTGATGAAAAATATACTAATGAAAAATACATTTAAAACACAATCCATATATATAATTTGCATCAAGTATTATATAACACAAACAAAAATATTTAGAGTCAAAACAGAAAAGAAAGACCAAAAAAGTTAATATGGGACTATAATTTTGGGACGGAGGGAGTATGAATCTTATCTTACATGTTTCATGATATATGTACTGTGCTTTGATGTTTTCACGGCTTATCTTAATCTACTCACAATATTGGATTAATTATGGCTATGTTTGGCACATGAGATTATGCTTAATTTTTCAAAAAATAAGCTGTTTAAAAAATAATATTTGTTTGACAGACATAACTTATAAGAGATTATAAAAAAAACAATCTTCCATAATTTAAAAATAAAAGGTATCTTCATGTAGCTTATAAAAATAATCTCATTTTATAAAAAAAATTCAAGAACAACATCAAGAACAACACCAAAGACAATCTATTTTTGCCAAACATAACGTTAGGTTCCCATATTAGTAACACAAGCATCAATATAAGAAAGGAGATGAAGGAAGGATCGGATGAACACACACACTCTACGCTGAGGACTCGAGAGAAAGTTTAAGCATAAGTAAATGTAATGTGAACAACCAACCATCTAAGGATGGTTTACATGAGGTATTTATAGGAGGAACTAGGCAACACACCAAGTTCCCATCCTTTCCTTATTGGTTTTTGATAGGCTCATGGGCTTTCTACATGAGCCTAGCCTTGATTACTAACATAAAAGCCTTAATTGCTAACTATTACATATTAATTAACGACACTTGTAATCTAGTTTAGGAGTGATTCCAACAACTCCCTAAGTGTTGGTGATTAATGATATGAGTGATAACGCTAAAGTGTTGATGTAATAGTAGCTTTGACGCCTTCCCGACATTCTTCTTTATCGTGAGAAGAATTGTCTTGATTCGAACAATCTCCCAAAGGTAGGGATCTTGATTACTTTGAAGTTTTTCACTTTGACGCCTTCATAATCTTTGTTCTTTGATCTTTGTTCTTTGTGGTGGTAGTGATAGATGTTGTGGTTATCCGTGATCAGTCCGCTTGCTGCTCCAAAGGTTCCACGCCTTTCTTCAACATGCTCACACACCTTTAACGTTGGATTTCAGTTGTTGATGTAGTTCTAAGTCTTTAAACTTTGTAGATTCTAAGTTGATGAAGAATCATTTTGACTTTGTGTTACCTTTGATCTTGTGAGAACTTCATATATAATGTGGTCATGTATGAGCATGGAGAATCAACACGATCTTTCCACCCGCAAGCATCCATAAGAAGAAAACATAAAAACATGGGTTAGAAATAATCCAAAGCCATAAGTTTGAACTCGAGTGTGTTAATGCGAGAGTGTGAAAACACGACTCTAATTTCACAAAGGTCGCTCTCGAACCGGATTCCCACAAGTGAGATAACGCGATGTACCGGCACACCTACATAGCTCAGTGAGTCGAGGTACGCCAAGCATCACCCCACGATCAGACCGCTTCGAGACACACTAAGCGAACCCACAAGAGTTACCGTTGATCTCCGCTGTGGTGTTTGATGTCGACCTCGAAGGAGTTTCCATTCAATCACCGAGGATCACAGCCAGAACCCTCATAAATGTTCTCGATGATTGCTAAGATCCGTGAAGGACACGATAATATATCACTTGTGTTCTTATTGTTGAACGACAAGCAATGAATTGTCAAGTGTACCTAAGAGATCTTTGATGAATCTCGTGGCTCTAGACTCATAGTGAGCTTTGGTTTTCCGAGCTGAGACTAGGAGAGGGTCTCCTTCTTCAATACCAAAGAATCTCAAGAGAAAGCCGATAGTTTACGTAGGTTCCCTGAGAATGAAACAAGCTTCCGCTGAGAGAAACATGAGTGGCTAAGAAGGTTTAGCGCATGCGCCATCGGGTCCATGACGACTTTGATCTTCAATACCGGCCATCAAGTGACAACCAAGAGTATATGAATTGAACCCGTGTCACCCTAAGTTGAATAACTGAGGGCTATTTCTTTTCACCCTTTCTTTACTTTTCTTTTCATTCTTCAAATCCTTCTTTCTTCAATTCTCATTTTCCTTTTAATAATCATACCCAAGGACTTCTAGATTCTAACTATTGGTGGTATCCTCAAGTAGATCCTCCGGCTCAAGGGTCATAGGACGGTTATTCCTAACCTTAGTCACCTTATAACTCCATGACTAACCTATGTTGCCATAAAACCATTTTCATGAAAATCTCTCAAAGTGGTTATGAATAAAAGCATTTAATACCACCGCTGAGAGTTTAGGATTTAGCAAAATACCCTCCACACGTGCTTAATTATTTTGATGTAATCTGCACGGTGAGAGAAGAGCGCGACTTTGAATTGATCAACTCAAGATAGACAATTCCCATGAGACACGGTTACGCTGTATAGTTAAAGAGTTACATTGTCGCCTTTAGGTGACAACTAGCTCTAATAACTACCTTGAAGGTGTGGACAAACCTCGAAAGGTTGTCAAACCCACAAAGTACATGTCTACTAAGAGTTTCTCGAATGGTACATTCTACTAGGACAAGTCCTTTCATAGACTCGCTTACATTACTAGCGAACTAGCTTGAAATTATTACCCGTCCCGACAAGTCTTTTCGAGTTACTAACATTTAAGATCTCGTGAATTCATTGGTTAAGTCTTGTTAGCACAACAATTCATTAGCAATTCACAACATATTTCTTATCACATAATTTTTCTCCCCTCAAAATGGCATATAAATGTTATTTTTACGAAATTTTATATCGAATATGTCCATTTCGAGTTTTGGGAAGATTATCACAAGAACAATTTTGAACAAAGTTGTAATTCAAATACTCCCCTCAACAAGTAAGATTAACTTTGAGGTTTTGAAAATCATAAGTGGAAGTACTTGTTCTTTTGAGCAAAACTTTGAAAATGAAAGTTTTGATTAGTTTTACCAAAAGTAAGAATCTTTCGCCTTTTATAAGGATTGTGGCATCAAGCGCACTCACAGTGGTCCTTTCATTACAAGTACGGGTTGTACAATGTTATGTGTGCACAAGCCATAGTCGATCAAAATCACACATCCAAAATATTATAAAAGAAACAAATCAAGGGGTACCAGAGTCTCGTATTCCAACAATCACCTGTGAATGTGTTCTGACGCTGGTAGCCAGTGAGAGATATGCTTGACGACCGCCACGAAACTCTCCAAAGTTCTCGATCCGATCCTCTCGAACAACCTTTCATCAATCCGCATGATGGTCTTCTTTACATCCCTTTTATCCCTCGAATTCCATCTCTTCTTCGACCCTATGCCTTCATGAATCTCCTTTAACCGATAAGCTAAACCGTCCCTGACTTTCTTCAATGTATGATCCCCAAACTTGTGAAGCTCTTTGCACGCCATAAAGCAATTGTGATGTAGTTCACTTCGGTAGACTACCCCGAATGGCTTCTTGATGAGGGTGTATTGAGCAAGTTAGTTTATGTCGAGAAGGTCGAGCTGAGGTTTTGTGAGATTGACACGTTTCTGATATGATTCCACGCAAGTCAATGTCTTCTACCCGCTCTGGATCACAATGCTCGATGAAGATTAATAATGACTTGATGTACTCGCTGGATGGTTGTAGAGAAATGTCTCATCTCCTTTGAACCTTAGCGAGATACATATCTTCAATGTCATTTAGTGACAATCTTGGAAAATCGCCTCACGTAAGTCATATTCCTCTTCGCCTTGTCGTCAACACACCCACTTTGAAATTACTGCTTTTGCAATGAAACTGGAATTCTCGGGATCCGCATCACAATCACGCTTATATTGAACAACCTAAAGTTTCGTTTGGAAAATACATCGCTTGATTTAATAAAATAATCGAGTTTACAAAGTATAGGTCCCAAATGAAATCAAGTTGTTTGGAAAATACATCGGAATATAAGTTTTGTACAAGTCAAACGATGTATTTAAAGTGCATAAATCCCATGAGTGACGATCGTCACCACGACTCTATGCTAAGTCCACATGCATGCCATGAAGTGAAAGCCTTAGATACCGAGATAAAACATGCTTAAAATCCAACACAAAGGTTGAGTGATATTCATAGGTTTAATTAATTCGCTTGAACACAATATTTGTAGTGTGAGTTACGTTGTTTCACACTCATCGTTGAAAACAAACAAAGATTTATTTCACTAAGTTCATGACAACCAAAGCGTAAACCTCGCACCAATAGAAGTTGGTAAAATCGCTTCATCGAGCCCTAATATGGTAAACTTGCCAATTTACCTTAATGATTCAAATATAGCGCTCGATTTCCCTAACCGGGTCAATAAGAACGGAGTGTTAATTCCAATAGGCCTATTCACAATATTCGCCACCGCAAGTGACTAATGGTGCATGATGTAAGGAATTTAAACATGGCAATAGAATACTTAGTGACAATAAAACATTTGGATATAGCATATAGTTCAAAGCATTTGTGTTCGATTAAAAATAGTTGAGCATGTATCTCCCCAATAGTTTGTAAAATAATAAAGTAATAGAAAGTGGGGCTATGAACTCACTTGATGAATTGTTGCGATAACAAAAGTGAATACACGAAATGTAGCGTGAATCTCAAACCGACCTATTATGAATGATATGATATGTAATAAGTCATGATGTAATGTTATGCATGCAATTCGGATGATATTTATACCACTTATGAATTTTTGAAAACAATACTTCTCGTCGAAAATATAATCTTTTAACGCCTTGACCATTTTCAAATTACTTCACATGTATTTACGTTGAAATGATATCCGACGATAATCATTTAGTGATTTATTGTGAAATTATAACTTTTCGTCAGAAATAATGTCATTGAAAATTTCATGAAAGTGACTAAACGGCCTCGAAAAGCTAGTCGTAAAATGGTGCACGCCGAGCGTTAGGAAACAAACTCAACGGTTTTGGGAAGCTCGTATCATTATCTCAAAGTTTTAGTACATAAGTTTTCAACCTAGAGGTCTCGATTATAGAGAAAATAGAGGTTAAGTATGGTACTTATGTCCCAAAATATAGTTTAAGGATGTTTTTCAAGAAAGTTTGAGTAAACTTATTTAATTCATTACAACTCCACTAATCAAACGGTCGGACATTTTGATAAATATACTTGGCGAACTTACTTTTATTAGAAGACATCACTTTATAAAAAGTTCTAAATCAATGTTAAAAACAACCTTCAACTTGGTCTCTAGTTTTGCCGTAAAACTTGCCTATTAGAAATAATATTTAGTTTTTCTTATATAATAAAGTTACGCAACTTTTGTAAACGTGTATAATTTAATCGTTATAAACCGCTTTCACGCTTTAAAGGTCCTTAGCTTTGTATCAAAGTATACTAACATATTTTTGACAAGTCGACATAATTTACAACGCCCAAGCTTCATTTTGACTCGTATAAATTAAACAATACTTGCTGAAATTCCGGAAAATTTATAGTTTTCGCCGCCAACTTGAAAAATTCATAACTTCTTCGTTATAGCTCCGCTTTAATCCGCTCAAGCGGCCACGGTTTCGCTTTTAAAGTATATTTTCTAAATATCTAGGCCAAAGTTTTTACCTACCGTCGGATTTTCCAGATTTTGAAAATAAGGACAGACCTTTTGCAAACTTGTCGAAATGAGTTTTTCTCGCTAAACTTATTCTAACCCATTCAAAACAACTCCGGGTTATTATAATCCTACCATACACCTTCTTAGGGTGTCATGGGTTCCTAGGCATCACCAAGAGTGACATATTACAAGGAATAATTATAGGATGACATAAATATATATAACTCTTAAAATCAATGTAAAAGTGGTACAAACATCATAAGACTTGCATGTTTTCTCAATAATGATAAAATCAATATGAGAATGAATATGAAATAAGATGATGAAAATAAAAAGCTTACAAGTAACTTGATGAGGTTAATAGAACAAAGGGTTTTTCCTAATCACCCAAGGTTTATATTGCAAAACCTTAACAAGAGTGATACTAGTGTATGCAAAACTTGATTAGAGAAAAATTATTTGATCTCCTTCTTGGTTCTTATGGTTGCCGGTTTTGAAGAGAGGAGAGAAAGAGAGATTTTGCTCTTTACACTTTGCAAATAATGTTACCTATGTGTTAATTGAAGTATATAATGAATATATGTGAAACATCAAGTAGATATTTAGTGTCTTTGTGTTGTGACTCACCCTTGTGTCGACAAGGGTGTGTTTGCAATTTGTGTTTATATATATTTTTTTAAATGTGTAATAATAAAGTAGATGTAAAGTTATTTAGAGATAATTAGTAACTTGTATGCATATTTAAGCATTTAGGGTAGCGTTAACTAAAAATAAATTTTAACGGGTCAAAATAAAACATATTGATGTCATAAAAATTATAAAAATACATTTCTTGCAAAATTTGAGTGAAATAATAATAATCGTGTAATATTTAAGAAACCCGTCGTAATTATATAAATTTAACAATTTATATACAAAATAAATTTAAAACACTGGGTAAACTCATAATATTATTTTTTATAACTTAATATGAGTATAAAAATATATCGGGATAATTTTTGGAAGTAATGGATCAATTGTTCAAAATAATTAATTACGCGATAACGTTTATTTAATATAAAATTAAACGTTTAACGAAAAATGCAAAACCATGCATAATATTGATATGAAATGATGATAATGATGTTAATGAAATGTAGACTAAACTTAGTCTATATGAAATGTCCTCGATGATATGATCATGAATTCACTGCTAAACCATTACGGTTACGTGAATTTGATACTCGTAAACCTAGTTTACGATAAACGATAAATGATGAAGCATGAATAATGTTTTGAAATATGACCTGAAAATACGAGTTGTCACAAATAGGGAGCCTTGTCTTGTCTTGTGAAGTCGATGTTAGCTTCGGGATTGAGCCAATCGATATTGTTCGACATGGCTCGTGCAATGTTGTCGAGATGGTATTCGACTTCAATTGCACTTTCTGAGTTGTCTTTAAGCAGTTGTAAGGCATCATTCTTGATTCTCCTTAGCTCAGCCTTAGTCATCTTCTTCACTTTAAACTATTCTTGAATCAGCTTCACATGCTCCATGGTACGGCCATCTATCATTTTTTGACCTTCTGGTAATGAGGGTGTAGCATCAACAAATCTAGAAAACCAACAGATTCGCTCGGTTGTATCATCATCTAGCCATGAGACAACATTGGTCTTTGTCTTCTTCTTTGACTTTGATGAGGACTCGGTTTCTTTGTTGTGGCGGAGAGGTGGGTTGTTGTTAGGGCTCGGGATCTCTTCATCGCCACCACCAGTGTATTCAAATGATCACCGGTTTTCTCTCGTTGATGGTGGTAACTCGAGTCCCGAGGTTTGTCTCAGCAGCAGAACGTGGAGGAGATCTTCTTTCGGTGGGAGTCCTTTGGGGTGGTGGTGTCATAGACGAGGATTCACCAGACTTCTTCTTGTGTTTCGACTCTTTGTCTTTATCCGCATCATCATCGTCTCTTGGACGCTTTGGCTGTTTAGCTGCCGCTCTGCATGAAGTTTGAGTTGGAATCCAGCAATGCGTCAAACAGTTTACCTTCGTCAGAGGTAAATGTTGCAGATCGTTTTGACATTTGAAGTACAAGCTTGGAAACCAATTCTAAATCGGAGAAAACTGTAGGCTCAGTTGGGTTGATTGTAACTATTAAAGGCGTTGATCTTATTGTTTGCTTGGCCAACCGCATAAGATTTGGATATAGTTGTCTCGGTGAACATTTCTCTCGCCACGCCAGACAAAGGTCAGAAGAAACTTGTGTCGAGAAGAAACTTGTGAGTATATTCTCCGGCATCCTGCTCATTTCACCCTGTAAATCTCTATTAAGAAGTCATTGATTTGTTCCTTTCTCCCAACATCTCGCTTATCACTTTCAAGTAGATTAATTATGTCCGCAAGTCGATCCAGCTTCTTGTTGACCACGCCTTTTTCCTTGCTTGCTCGACAGCTTTAACAATCTTAAACTTAGCTCGTGATGCCCAAGTGTCGGTAGGTTTCTTAACTGATTTGGATGCTGATCTTGTGCTATCCTTTGATGTTTGTGGTGAAGAAGAGTGAGAAGATAAGTCCGATGATGATGAGACATGAGGAGGCTCTGGGTCCTTAGTGGATCGAGTTAGTTCCTTGAGCGCATCGACTATCTAGAAGAAAATCATCATAATCAACATCGCCATCTTTTCCAGATTTAGCCATTTCTTCACCTTCATCCTCTGCCTTCATCCGTTTGAGCTTGAGCTTCTTTTTCGCATTTTCTTTAGTCAGCAATTTCAACATCTTCATCGAATTTTCTCGGACTTCTCCATTTCGGTTCCTCAAAGTCATAGTTGATAGAATCCTCAAGTTGCTTTTGTTGTTGTTCGTGGTGGTGGTACCAGCCCCTTATCGGGTTGATTAACCGCATCGAACCGGTGTAGAAAGTGCACCACCGCTTGACCCTCCGGCTACGAGTTTGTTCATGGGTAAATTCGAGCAACATGTTGGAGTCTGAGATTCTTCAACTTCTTTCTGTAGTCTCTATCTTCATCCAGTGGCTCTTCGTCTGAGCTCTCTTCTTTTTGCTCAAGCACTGGAGTTTTTCCTTTATCAGCCTTGGGACTTAGAGGTTTGGCTACTGTCAAAGGGTCATCGATTATAGTTTCGAGTAGATGACCTCTTCGTCCGCTTCGGTGTCCTCTCGAGTCCTCGCCCTTCGCCAGGTTCAGTTTGGGAATAGGGATTGCCTTTTAATGGAACTTTCCTTTATGGGAAGGACTCTCTTGGATACCTTCTAGTACTCTCTGTGCTCGCTATACTTCCTGTACTGCCTCTTCTGGTCTTCCTAACAGGTGTACCAGACGATTTTTCATCCATGAATCCCACTTTGCCTAGTGCAACTGCTTCCAAATATCGTGTGTACGATTGTAGTCCCTTGATATCAGCAGTGAGAAGGCAATTAGGTAATACCGCACCTTGTTTCTTCGTTGTTGAGTCCTTAAATCTGACAACATTGAGTGTGGGCTCAAGCAACACGGAGTGATGTTTGGGGTCATCTAGTCTCAAGGGAATATTAGGATTATTCCTTAGAGCCCTTTGGATCAACAATTTGGTGTATCTTATGTAAGGGATCTTGGTGCCAGGCCTTTTAAGGTATGACATCATGTCGTCCTGCATCGTAGCCGCAAATTGATATGATTCATGTTGACCATAGCCCAAAATATTTGTAGTTTCATGAGCTTGGGATGCTCATAACCACCGCCACGCCCGCATACGTATTTAGCAATCATGATGTAGAGGTTCTCCATGGTTGAGGAATATTTTGAGATCTACCGAGGAATGCTTAGTGATAATCCCAGCAGATTCATCATAGCCAATGTTGACCATGAACCGAGAACTACCTCTTCAGAGGAGTAGCGCAATTAGCAGTGGATGGATGGAAGAAGAAGAACAAATTTAAATCGCAGGAGTGATGGTGACTTGTTTGTTGTTCAAAGTCACAACCACAACACTTTGACCTTTGACCTTTTGAATTGTGCGCCGTAATTGATGAACGAGATCTCGCACAAGAGTCAATTTGTGAGCATGTTCTAATACGGGTGAGTCTCCAGAATGTCCACTGCAATCTGGCAAGAAGACTCAGAACATGTGAAGTTGTCAAAGTCGACTCTGAGATTATTCTTTACAATCTTCATTGGGTAACCATTGGGAAAGATGTCTTCAATAGTGAGAACATTTGGTGCTTCCACATGTTCCATTTGAACATCCATATCGTGATCTGAAAGATATTTAGCCAAAAGAACCAACATATCGAAAGACATTATGTTAGTCAAAAGTTGGTTTTATTGTCTATTTATTGAATGTGATATGTTAATGATTGTTACGAGTCCAATGTCACTTGTTAGTCCAATAGTCCAAAGACGCCGTGAAAAGTTTCATTAGTAGATTAACTTTGAGTTTTAAAGTCCACGTTTTTACTTATTTTCACAACTTATTAATCATTTAAGCTTATTAATGACATTTTGGTATCGTGACGCCATGATTTATTTATTTACAAGTTTGACGCAGAATAATTCATAATTTTGGTTGATCTAAGGCTTAGCGTAAAATTCCAAGCTTATGCGTAAACAAGAAGGTTATACGCGCGTAAGCATAAGCTTATGCGTAGGATCTTGACTTACGCGTAAGAAAAGCTAAGCGTAGGAAAAGAGAGCCTTAGGCATAGAGTTTACTCGTAAGCGTATGTGGAACCTTACGCGTAAGGCTTACTCATAGGAGTGAACCTTATGCGTAAGAAGTTATCACACGATATCCTTCACAGGATACGCGTAGTCCCCTTTGTAGAACCTTACGTGTAACGGTTACGCGTAAGATTTCTCTTAAGCATAACATTCTACGCGTAAGGTGATCCTTATGCGTAAAAGCTCAATTAACCTTGATTCTGAATTTTCACGCGTAATAATCCTGAAATAAATTCATCATAACATCATTATTAACACAACATTCAATCCCTTTCGCTATCACATGTTATATCAATCGACACGCTACGCGTGAAGATTAGCTTACGCGAAACTTAAACCCTAAACATTCAAGATTTACGAATAAGGAATCTAGCCATAGGAAATGCACCAAATCATTTCGGGATATCTAAGAGGCCATATGACTATGTTGCAACAAGTTTTAACATCAAAGACCTAATGGATCAAAAATACCTAACTTGTATGAACATAAACCCTAATTCTTAATTTTCACCAAATTAATGTTTCTGGGTATGTTCCAAGCACGGTTTTGGTCAATTAAACATGTTTAAAGCTTAATACAACCATCTTTTTAACCAGAAACACTCACATATGAAAATACCCAAATCACGCGTATGAACCCTAATTTAGAAAAATGGTCAATCCGTGTTTCTGGGTGGATTTGTTTGATAGAAATGGTTTAAGAGTGATCATATCAACATTTTAGCACAACCATTTTATCACAAAACACCCAAACATGATTATGTGTTCATACGCTTATGCGTAGAACACAAGATCATGCCTAGGGACAAATCAAACCGTTGGATTTTAAAACAAATCAAAACCATTGTTTGTAATACCACAAAGATCATGAAAACACTTACAAATTCGAGATCAAAAACACGGTTTTGAAGATTGAAGGATAGGCGCAGGATGGGTTGTTGGGTAATAAATGATATGAAATAAATGTGTAATGAAAAGTTGGTGGAGTGTTTTGTTTGAAAATAGTTTAAACTTTTGACATCTTTAGTCCCTCCACCTTAACCATTTTCATCCAACGCCCATAACTTCCATTTAGGTTATGTAAAGAATGATATTTGGAAAGAAACTTGACGACACTCCCCCTTTGACTTAAGAAATAATTAAATTTTATAAATTTGAGTCCAAGGAGTGTCTAACCGTATGTGACCACCATTATGAAAGAAACAACCGGATAAGGTAACATGCAAGTACTGTGGTTTTATGAATCGAAAATATTTACATTCTCCCCTCAACACTGACCAAGAAAATATGAATTTTGAAAGAGTAAAGTGTTGACTAAGAATTGTACTTGCCATGTAAAAGGAAATATAGATAGAAGAATATTTTGTGGTTTTATTAGATTTTATTTTCGTATTTTGTTTTTGAAAATATTTACAAAGGAGGTTTTGGTGTTTGACCGGTTTTAAGAATGTTTTAAAAGTTCATCCAGCCTCGAGTCAAACACCGCATACCAATCCGTGAACCAACTTATTAAACCTAGTAGGAGCTAAGGCTTTGGTGAGAAGATCTACCAGCTGGTATTCAAGACCCACAAAGTATAATTCAACGGCACCTTTTCCACGTGCTCATTGATGAAATGATATCAAGATTGATGTGCTTTGATTTTGAATGTTGACCAGAGTTGCACGAAATCGCAATGGCACTTCGATTGTCGCAAAGACATCGGGATTCTCAAATACATAACCATAGTCTTTGAGTTGTGTTCTCATCCAAATGACTTGAGCACAACATGCCGACATGGCTACATATTCGCTCGCTGAGGATGTTGATGTACAACTGCTTCTTCGATTGCCATGATACAAGTTTATCACCAAGAAATTATAGAGCTCAAGTGCTTTTACGAGAATCTAAGCAACCTGCGTGATCGCTTGAAAAGCTATTAGTTCAAAACCGAATCCTTCATATACCGAGGCCCAAATTAATGGTTCCTTGATGTATCGAGGATTATTTTAGCCTCGTAGAGGTGAGTTTCAGCTGGTCTCGATCGATAACGGAGCAAAGATATATGACAAAGACAATGTTAGGCCCATCGGGTCTGTTAGATACATGAGAGACCCAATAATACTTCGTATTTGGTGGGTCAAATAATTTCCCATGCAAATCAAAGATCCGCTTGGTATGTGCCATTGGTGTAGCATAGGTATCACAGTTTGCATTCCATGTTTGTTTAAAATTTCAAGGGCATATTTGACCGACTCAAGAAAATACCACGATGTAATTGATGAACTTGCAATCCAAGAAAGAATGTAAGTTCACCCATCATTGACATTTCAAAATGTTTTTTCATAAGTTTTGAAAAAGCGTTTGAGTATTTTAAATGTGTTGACCCAAAATGATGTCATCCACATAAATTTGAACGATTAAAATGTATTCCCCATGATATTGTATGAAAAGTGTTGGGTCGACCGAACCTTTAATGAAATTATTGGCAATGAGAAAGGATGATAACTCATCATACCATGCCCGAGGAGCTTGTTTGAGACCGTAGAGAGCCTTGTTCGCTTTAGAGACGTGCTTAGGGAACTCGGATCAACAAATCCTTCCGGGATCGACTAACATAGACCGCTTCCTTCGCTTTACCATTCGAAACGCGGTTTTAACATCCATCCGAAAGACCGTGATGTTCATGTGAGCCGCAAATGCCGTAAAATTTGCACAACCTCAAGTCGAGCAACCGAGCGAAGGATTCTCGAAATCAACCCCTCTCTTGTCGATAAACCTTAGCCACCGTGACGTGACTTATTTATGATAACCGTATCACAAGATCTAACTTGTTTTTCCTAATCCATTTCACTAATAACATAGACCCTGTTGGTTTTGAACCAATTCCCATACTTCAAGACGCTTAAACCGATTAAGTTCTTCTTGCATGGATTCAATCCAGCTTGTCATAAGTCATTGCTTCTTTAATGTTTTGGGTTCTGGATTAACAAACGGTAAGAGCATAAATGCAAAGGTTCAACGTCATCTAAAGGCGTTGTCTTATTACGACTGGTTGATTAGGGTTGCCAATTATGTTCACAAGAGGATGGTCTTTAGTCCAACGATGTATGGAGGGTTGATGTTGATATACATTCGCAGATTAGGAGGATTCAAATGACTTGTAGATGATTCCGCAACATCGTAAGTAGCGTAAGCATTTGCAAAAGGTTGAAGAACGATTTGGATCACAATCCGCAGTGGTGGTACTTCATTGTTCGAAGATCATCACCGTTCAAATATTGATGCGGTTTGTTCGGCCGTTGTTGTAGAATCAATTGGTGGTGCTTCCTCAATGAGTTGTTGTAGCAGTGTATCGTATTGGATTTTGATCAGTTGAGCAATGAAACATTGGATACACCTTGTGCACGCTCATCAATATCATCACTAAACAGAGGAGCAAATAGTCGCTCCATTTGACGTCGAGTTAGTTGTAAACTAGGTTCACCGATGATGGGGTTTGAGGAAGTTTAAACGGTTATGATCGGGTTCCAAGTCGTTATGCTCGTGCCATTTCAGAAGCTCATCGAAATATGCATGAATCATTTCCATAATCTCCTTGTATGATGATTCCATATTCGGAAACCCTTAGAGTTTTCACAATATCCTACAAATACTCCAATGTCGACTTTGGTTTGAGCTTACTAAAGTCATCACGATCATTATTTGATAACAAAGAGATCCAAATACATGAAAGTGTTTGAGATTCGGTTTTCGCTATGATAAGCTCATAAGGTCTTTTGTTGTATGCTTTGGTAATCTTTGAGCGATTCCGAGTGTAGCATGCGGTTGACACGGCTTCACCCACAAGTAATCGTGAAGTTTAACATTAATTAACATTGTTCTTGCAGCTTCCACTAACGACGGTTTCGTCTTTCAACAACTCGTTTTGTTCCGTGTTCGCGCAATTGATGTTTGATGCTCAATTCCCACTTTCTCATAAAATGCACGAAGAGATTGATTCACAAATTCAGCCTTTGTATGTTCCGATTTGTCGATCTTGTATTCGGAGTCGAACTTGAATTTTCGTGAGAAAGGTGATGATCATCTGTGGAGCTTGATCTTTACTTCTAAGAAAATAAACCCAAGTCCATCTTGAGTAGTCATCTACAATTACCAAGATGTAGCGTTTGCCATTAATCGTCTGCACACGCATCGAGCCACACAAATCCATGTGAAGAAGATGAAGCACATGCTATGAGCTGTGTTCCACCTTTGAAGGAAAGTGAGTACGAGTGCTTTTCCCTTGTTCACAAGCTGAGCATAGGTGATCTTTAGAATACCGAAATCTTGGGAGACCTTCAACAAGTTTGTACCGTGCAAGATTGGTTATGGTTTGAGAGTTTAAGTGTGAGAGACGACGGTGCCATAGCCAAGATTTTGTAGATGTAGCCTTAGAAAGTAGACAGATGGGAGAAGAAGCAATCATGTCTTGCATTGAGATTGTGTAGAGACTTGATGTGCTTGACCGACATAAGATCATTTCCTTGTAGATCACGAATGAAACAAGTTTTCTCCTAAAAGCAACTTCCAAATCTCCATCACAAAATTGACCGACTAAAAGAGATTGTGACCTAGACCTTCCACATAATAAACTTTGCTAATTTTGATGTTACCATTGATGTAATCTCCGTAGCCCATAATAGATGCTAAGTGATCATTCCGAATCTGACAGTGCCAATGAACTTTGAAATAAAGTTTGATAACAGCTTGAGATTGCTCGTCATGTGCCGAGAACATCCGCTATCAACAACCCAAAGGATGATCTCAGACACCATTACACACATGTACTACACAGATGGAATAGAAGTAGATGTGGAACCCAAGAGTTAGAGGGTTCCGATGCGTATATAGATGAAACACACATGTTCATGATTTTAGGTATCCATGTAAAGCCAAGTGTATTATGTAACCATTTCGCTGCCTCCGACTAGTCTTAGCTTTGGTCTTAGTGAATGCACTAGGTGATAAGTTCTTCCTAGGAGGTGAAGTGGGTTCTAAGGGTACATCAATGATTAAAGCATGAGCACTAGAAGGCGGTTTACCTAGCACATACTTAGAAGCGAGAGGGCCTAGAGGTATTCCGCTTTATATTGTTCCTCTTGCAAGATAAGATAGTCGTAGCAACACATTTGTCATGACAACCAGAAAACATACTTTTACTACAACCAACACAAGAAGCTTCAAACTTAACATTTAAATTACTTAACGGTTCAGCATTCGTTACAACACTTTTTCCATTACATTTGTCAGACGCAATATCTAAAGTGGGTGCAACATGAGTTTTATTCAAAGTCCTAAGGTGTTCTTCTACTTCATCATTCTTTATTGTTCTTTTCTTACGTCGCAACTTCCTATTCTTCCTTGTATTGCTCCTAGGCTGTGAAGTGCAGGCATTGGGAAAAGAGGCAACTATTCCTATTTCAATAGAGGGAAGCACATTAGATTCTTGTGGTTTGTCATGAGATATTCTAGAGTCAGTTTGAATCTATTTAGGTGTAGTTACTACAATGTTACTATCCCTATCTTGCTTAAGATTCACCAACTCTGCCTTTAGATCATGGATTTTGTGTAACAAATCTAGATTTTCAGAACGAGTGAGTCCGTCTCATCGTAAAACATCTTTGGTATATACCGATGATTATCAACATCTTTTGACACTTGAGCATGAGTTTTTTAAGTAAATCAAATATGACACTATATTCCTTTTTCACTTTTGAAATTTCTTGTTCATATTTAGAAATTTGACACTTCAAAGACACAGTTTGATCATCCAGCTTGCTCAAGTTTTGGACTAAGAGTTTTGGTATGCAACTGTTGATTTTGTTTTGCAAAGCGAGTTCACGATTGTGACAATCTTTTTACACCATTGAAGACGACGCTTTGTATTTGAAAGTTCGCTTAACAATCGCTCATTTTCAACTTTTAAAGACTTGATTTGTGACACAAGATCAATATTCTCAACATTTTAACAGTAATCAATGTAATCAAGAAGTGATGAAATCAAATACATATGCAACAAAATGTAATAACACAACATTATGGATATCAGCAGAGATAACATCTTCCAAGAGTCGATCAACATCTTTTCGTAACATTTTCTTTTTACGTTTTGTATTTGAAATCGATGTTTCTGTTTGTTCGAAAACTCTTTTCATAAGTCCGAGCTCCTTGTGAAAATCCCTTTCCCAATATAAAGCAAAAATTTTCAAATTTCGGACATGTAACACCCCGCCTTAGTCGACCACAATATTGTCCGCTTTGCCCGTAGGCTCACGGCTTTGTTTTTGTGGCCTCATTTGAAGACTTCTCGGCAGTCACCCAAGCCAAGATTACTCTCACATGAGCACGCTTAACCGCCAGCTCCTAAGAACTCCACCCGCAGAGACCACAAAACGCTTGTGTCATTGTAAGGCTTAATGTTATCTTATGAGCCCAAAGATCTCTCCGTGCCACAAACCGATGTGGGATTTGCCTAGGTGTCACAGACATGTGATAAAATTCTTTTCTCAAGAATATCTCTTTGTGCACGCAAGAGAGGCGATTGAAAATGTTCAACTTTTATTTCGTAATGAAATTCAATTTCACGCTCCAAAAGTTTGATGTCCAAATGAATGTTTCAAAATATTTTATAACGTTACATTGTTCGCTAATTGTTTTATTTTACTAAATGAAGGTAAAGGACCATTAATTTGTACAATATTGGAAACGGACCCTTAGAAGTAAGTGTGATAACCCAAGGTGTGTTAGAAAAATCTTGTTATGTGACAAAAGTAACGGCTTTTGAATAGTTAAATGGTTTGTTATAAACAACATTTTCCATTTTTGACCGACTCGCCATCTCGCATCAAATTCCTCTTGACGATTATATTCAACAACACTCATAATGAATCATCAATTCGATGTTCGCATCGTAAAATTCGTGGAGTTGGTTTGAATGCTCTATTTGAAAACTTTGGTTTGTAATTAGAAAGATTCGTCCATATCCATTTGGATTTGGTTTAAAAGTAAACTTTTGAATCAAGTGATTGATTCACCATGTGTAGGTTATAGGATTTCACAAACACATAATACATTCAATATATGGATCGAATTATGCAAGAGAGAGAAAGTAGTGGGAGCCTTTCAGAGAGAGAAAGTAACAAAAGAAAGAATGTTAGATTGAATGGTCTAACCTCTACCTTGGGAGGTAGAGGGTATTTATAGTTACATAATAAACGCCCTCCTTCTGATTGTGGATCGTGCATACAGCGGGTAAAGACCCGTCCTTCCTCCACGGTGTTGCACTAAACTAAATAACTAAATAAATAACTAGTAAATAACGTAATTAACGATATGTCAACGAGCTAACTTATGCTAGATAATATTTGGGGTGACCGACTCTTCACTATGGAATTTTCTAATTCCTAACAATCTCCCCCTAAGGGAGGCCACCCCATGTTTTACATTTTGAATCCTAGCATTCTATTTTATCTTTAGTCTTGAGCTCGTAGACTTTTTAATTCTTCACTTCCGCAATCTTTGTGCTTAAGTAGTGCAACTTCAAAGTCCGCATTGATTTGTACTTTTGGTGGAGGCCTTTAACTGATCCACATCTTTGATGATCTTCGAGCTTCCATTGAGATCATTAGCCACGTGAAATCTCGGATCACCCTTTGTTGTGTTGCCTTCATGTGATGTTGTGACTTTCGCACCGACATGCTCACACTTTCGGATCATGACATCTTTTCATCGAGTAGCGTGCTTTTACTAGTTCAAGATATTTGCAAGATCGTAGCGTAAGCGAGTATAAAAATATATGAGCCAAAGTTATGAAGATATGCACTAGTCATGATTTCTTCAATTAACCGTGGATGCCGTGAGCATGCGGCCTTGGATTGACTTCTCAATTATGATCACCGCAACCGTCAAATGTACCGCAAACAACAGCTAGCAATAAACACACGAAAGTGTCTTTGATCACTTTCGTTGAATTGAGGTACACGCCCACGGTTCCCCATTGATCAAGACAAGTACCGCACCGTGATCGTATAATTCAAGAATCTCCTTGACAGGGTTTCACAATGTTCTAGCCGTTCTCAAACCGAACGCCTCAAAAAGACAACACGGAGTGAGTGAACCAATAATTGAGATTCACCGATTGATGAAAATGATTTGAAAACAATCGCGTATTGCTTGAAGAAAGAGTTTTGCAATACGATGAAGGTTTTATAAGAAATATCAATTTTCAATCATAAATACTTTTTGTATTTGAAAAGATTACACATTCGATGTGCTAGATAAAAGAAGAGATTCGCACATCGAACGGTTTTTCCAAAAGTATTCATCAATTCCATTCCTGGACCAAGGTTGATTCAGGATTGAATCTCCCCATCGTTTCTATCCAGTTGTCACAAGCTTGATCTTACGAGAAGATCTCACATGTCACCCACCAAGAGCTTGTTTGATGTTGGCTCTAGAAGGATTTCCATCTTCATCGTGAATACTTTTACATATCACTCGGATGTTCCGCAATACCACAAGGATAATGCGAGGACTCTTAATTATATTCTCACTTTCCACATTGTGTGAAACAACAAGTCTTCAAGAATAGTGTCTTAATGAGATATTATGGATGATCTCGTGGCTCTAGACTCAATTGTGCATATTTGGTTCCTATGCCGAGACTGTGAGAGGTCTCCTTCTTCAATATCAACAATCTCTAAGAGAAAGTCGATAGATTATGTAGGTTCCCGTGAGAATGAAACAAGCCCTTTTAAGAGGAACTTGAGTAGTTTGGGAAGTTGTAGTGCAGTGCGTCATCGGGTCCATGACGCCTTCTTTCAATACCTGTTACCTTAGTAAACACCAAGAGATATGTATTGAACCCGGTTTACCCTAAGGTTGAATTATTGAGGCTATTTCTTTTCACCCTTTCACATTCAATTCTTTTCATTCTTCAACCCCTTCAAGCTTACCGAGACTTCATAACTAGAACCTTATTGGGTTTGTTCCAAGATTAGGCGATGAGTGTGTAAATACTCATCATTTTAATCAACCGAACTCGCAAAACGCCTAAAAATGCTCAAAATGCATCAAAATACGAAAATATTCCAAAATTACATTTTATATGTTTCAGATGCAAAATGTTTAAAATCGATGAAAATGAGCAAAGTTTGCATAATTGGCGCTTCAGTCCCCCAAGTTTCTAAAATTGTCAAAATAGTCCCCGAGTCAAAATTTCAAAAGAAAAGTCACCAAAGGTCCTTTTAAATCATAACTTGTCAAATTTAGTCCTTTGGTGAAAATGTGAAAAGTTTGAGAAAATTACAAAATGGTCCTCCAAGTTTGAAATTTGGCGAATTGGTCCTCGGAAAATGTGAAAATGGCAACTTTGGTCCTTGTAATATTAGCACTTGTCAAATTCAGTCCTTGGAGCAACTTTGAGATTTGACAGTCGTCCTCAAGTTTCGTAATTGCATATTAAGTCCTTGTTATTATTAGCACCACTGACTTGTCATGTCTATTTTGACCGCCACCGATTTTTGAACCCCGCCATTGGACCCCCTTTTATTAAAATAGCAACAAACCCATTTGACTATCCTTTTCCTCTCTCCTCACGGGTACACCAAGCTACCATGTCCATCATCACAATCCCGCATATCACCCGCTTCACACTCAACCATCATCACCCCTACACCCTCCAAACACAAAGAGCCAAGGAAGCATTTAATGCACTCTTGTACCTAACACTCAAGCCTTAGTCGTTAAAACCAAATTTGGCAAAATCCATTTAAACGGCCAAGATGTTCCCAAGCAATCCAATGGCCACTTTTTGTCTTGGAACTATTCATAGAGGTAAGAGAGGAGCTTTGGATGTATAAAAGCCAAGAGAAGCAAGAAGAAGTGAGTTAGTTTTATTTTCTTTGCAATGTATGTCGTTTTACTTATTAAGCCTTCAAATAGATTTAAAGTTGTTATTTCAAGTTCCTTTGTAACAATTCAAATGTGTTCAAGTGTATTGCAACCAGCTTTTAAGTATCAATGCAAGTTCTATTTCATTTTCATAATTTTCTCGTTAAACTGTTGAAAATTGTAATGTCAAACTATGAATGTCAAGCTTCAATTAGCTTCTTTCCAAAGTAAAACAGTTTATGTTAGCTCATAATAGCTTTCTATGCTTGTATTTAAGTTTCAAGCTAATTTGAAAATTGGTCAACAAAAAGTCAAAGAGGGGCAAAAGTGATGCAGGAAGGATTTGGGGTGGTTCAGATATGAAAATGGGTTGAATTATAGCTTATTGGATTGGGTTTGATAGGTTAGTGGTACTTGGTTCACATTTTGCTAGCCATTGTGGCTTGGGACAAGTTGTAAGTGATATTCAAGTTTTCATGCATAATCTATATTTGTAGTTCAAATCTGTTTAAACCTGTTCTTTTAGTAATAATTCGCTTATAATAAGTTAATTTGATCATAAAATAAGTTGGGTCATGGTTTAAGTCTGCTTTAAGCTCAAATCAGTTATAAAGGGTGTTTGGCTCAATGGGTCTATCTGCCTTTTAGGCCTATGCAGTGTTAGCTTTAGTTGTTTTATGTTGGTTAAGGTCATTTGAGTTCATTTCAATCAATAGCTTGGGTCCGCTAGCACCAAAAGTCAAAACATCAATCAAACTGTCTCACCATTAACCGTTGAGATCAAGGATCGGCAAATCCTTGATTTGTGTTTAGAAATCCATAACATTGCTTGCGAGGTTTAGCTCAACATATAACATCAATCTCAGTGACAAAATTGGTTCCAAAGTTCAATTTGGTCAAAGTTCATCGATTTCCTCAAAAGTCAAAAGTGTGAAAAGTTGTTTGAGCTCACTTAGAAGGATTTTCTTGAACTCACCTTTGGGTCTTATCAAGTAAGGCTTGGTATTTTAAAACCTCAATGGTCCTCTTTCTTATCAAGATTTTTGTAAAATTTTACCAAATTTCTACAAGCTTCAAACAAGCTCATCTTTCGTGCCCATAATGCCCCGCTCCATCGATCTGCTCATGAACCGAGTTTTCTCGCTTTGTCTAGAGTTGCACAGGCTTATTAGAGCTTATCATTGTCGATTTTGGTACATTTGCTCTCAACCAGGTCTTTTCTAAGTTCCAATTGGTACCTTTCATATTGAGCTTATTTTGAAGCTTGTGCATAAGCTTATAGTAAGCACTCTAAACTGTTGTTGAACTTGAAATTCATAGACATCAAATCCTTGTAGTTTGTTATTCAAAGGATTATAGCTTGTTGATTTTAGTTGCAATTGGTCATTTTTAGTAGTATAGAACATCTGTAATCAGCTGGTACTTGTTAATCTTCATTTAGCTTATTCAAGTGCTTATTTATAAGCACTTGATTTAGCAGTTTCAAATTTCTCCTCATAAGTGCCTGTTTTTCCAATTTTCTTATATTCCTAGTATTAATTTAGACTTTTCCTGAAATTTTCAGATTTTTCTAAGTTGTTTTGCTATTTTTCCTAATTTAAAGTAGTTTTTAAGCATTTTTAATTAGCTTTAAATACAAAAAATTCAGAAAAGGTTCAAAAAAATAATTTTTCAATTTTCTTAGGTTTAGATAAATATAAAAAGTGAAAAAGTAATTTTCCAGATTTTTCATAGTTTATTTGGCAATTTTAGTAATTTTATTAGTTTTAATAGTTTAAAATTCCTAGAAAATAGAAAATTAATTTAAAAATACAAAAATAGTTTTGAAAATTCTAGTTTGTTATTTTAGACTTTTCCATTTCATAATTTCATTTTTCTAGCTTTGTTTCCTAATTTCTTGTATTTTGGTTAATTATTAAATAGTTAAAAATAGTTTTTAATTAATAATAATTAGATAATTAGTCATAAAAATAATTTTCTTTTTCTAAAACTTTTCTTTTATCATTAGGATTGTAAAATATCATTTTCATATTTTAGGTTTAATATTGTGTAAGTTTCACTTTTTAATTTGTGACGTCACAGTAGATTTTAATTTCGGCTTTATAAAACATAAAAACAAAAACATCATTTTAATTATAGTGATAGCGTTTATTTAATAGATTTTATCTTTTAATCTCCTTTAATTTGCATTTAAGCCGTTGTAATTTGTTGGCTTATTCCGTAGTTATAATATCAATCAAATCCTTTTCCCGCTCAAATTCCTCGATCACTAAACGCTTGATAATCCATCGCACAACTCGCCGGGACATAACGACCGGGAAACACTATACCCTCGGATCTTCATTGATTTCGTGCTTAGGCGCTTTAAGTTGGTTACGGTCCGCCATTCACAAGTGGCGGGCTTGTGTGATTTAGCTCTATCTCGCTTGGCACTCTTCCCATATTCTCATGTTTCTCCTTTTTCAATATACCAAAGGACTCTACACTATCTAGTGGATTATCCTCGGTAGATCCCTCCGGTTCATGGATCGTGGGAACAAATACCTAACTTAACCATCCTTATAACTCCATGCATAAAGTAAAATGGTCGGTCTTTTGGTATAGTTCATTCTTTCTTGAAACCAATAGAAAAATCATTTGGAAAATCAATCAAGGTACTTTTCATACGAGATCAAAGCATTTTGTACCTTAATAGTTTTGATCATTTAGAAAACCTCGCCCTCAACATGTGCATATGATTTAGAAATTGTTTAGCACATGGAGGCAAGAGGACTTTGAAATATTTTCTTTGATCACAATTTTCATAGAAAAAGCCATTTGATTTTCTTGGTAAATTCTCCCCCTCAATATGTGCGTAGGATTTTTGAAATCATTTTTTATCACATAGAGGAAAGAGTTCTTTTGAAGCACAACCACGATTACAAAAGCCATTAAGAAGACATTAAAATGCTCCCTCAATATATGCTTCAAGATTCGAAAGCGTTTAGCTCATATGAGAGCAACTGCACAATTGAATCAAACGGTCACCTTTATCAAATTTCATTATTAAATCACAAATTCTCCACCGATCAAAAATATCAAACCCTTTGAGATTTTGGATCTCAAGTGATTTAATTAGGTTTAGAAAACATGGGAGAAAATGTGGCCTTGTTTTAAATACTCATCTTGTTTTTGGATAAATGCTCATCCTCAATCATGTTCATCATATATTAAAATCGTTTGGCACATGGAGGCAGGAGTGCCTTAGAAGGACTAAAACCAATTCCATTAAAACAGATTTGAGATTTAAATCACGATCTCTCCCACGATCAAAAATTTCAAACCATTTGAGATTTGTGATCCCAAAAGATTTAAATCATTTAGAAAATTTTGAGGAAAGACGTGGCAAGATTTGATTTTGAAAAATGACAGATAAGGACCATTTTAAGACATTAAAGATTGTTAGTGTCAGGTATGAAAGTTTTTAAGAGATCTTTAAGTAAAATAATCAATTTCACAATCAAACAAGAACAGAAAAAATTTCATTTTGTAAGATCTTTGAGTTTTAAAGAGAATCATACCATGACATAACATTAAATCTTTAGATCACCACTTATTTTGTACAAATCGGACTTGTTTTGATGATATATTGTTTGAAAATATTATATTTTAAATCACTCTCCCTCAATCGATGACCAAGTCGATAATTGAGTGACATAGGTTTTGATAAAAAGAAGTCCGGTGATTTTCAAAATTTAGTCCAATTTATTTTCAAAACAATATTTTCCCATTTTCAAAACAATTTTACTCAAAGTTTTAGAAAATGGTATCATCCACTATTAATCCGCACAAAGATACGTTAGGTGGTTGAGCCGCTTTTGTTGTTGTTGCCGTAAGGTTTGAAGAAACCATCTCACGATGCAAAGAGACTTCTTCGTTGCATTTTCATGCCAACTATTCATAGAGGTCCAATTAAGCTCCGCTTCTTCATTTGATGATGAAGAAAACCATCTCACGATGCAGTGAGACCTCTTATGTTGCATTTTTTCATGCCAACTTTCCATAGAAGTCAAATTAAGCTCCGCTTTCTTCATTTGTCAACCCAAGATATAGTTACCTTTCCTTTCGCATCCAATCAACATATTTTGTAGGATCCGGATCGGGAACATTCTTATGAACCATGATATATGCATGCGTTAGTAAACATACAAATGATATATGTTTGTCGACAACACCAAACAAAGAATCGACTAATAAAAGTCAATCCAACATATCAATCGGTTCATATAAGGCATGGGAATAATGTGTTTCATCAAACTATAATCATCTAATCCTAACAATCATATCCTAAATTCCTAGTCCTTCGACATAGGCAAATATCATTTTTATTAAGCACGAGGATAATTAAGAAAGCCCGTTAGATGATATAGATTTGAAAACATTATCCCCTCAATCAATGACTCATTTTTGAAAAGTTTAAAAGCTGAAGTCATTGATTGAGTTTTCAATTATTTCGAAAACTCGAGTTAGATTGATTTTAAGCAACTCATTTACCACAATTTTTGAAAACAACAATTATTTTTCTCAAGAATTTTAGACGGAAAACTTTTGTGTAGAAACAAAGATCTATTTGACGACATGCTTTCCTTGTTTTGTTTTAGGATAAGTGCACTAATTTTGAAAAATGGTTTAGCGCAAAGACTTTCCTTTCTTGAAGAACGGGTTGCTATCTCAAATAATAGCAAACCATAGTTTTAAGCACGGGTTACATCAAGTAACGCAAGCCAATTTTGAAGCGCAGTTACTGATCAAATAATCGTAAGCCCTAGTTTGAGACATGTTTAGAAAGAAATATTTACACCTCCCGCTCGAACTTCATCTAAAGTCCCGTGCCATTATTGAATGACATTTCTAAGACCGTAGATGTTATCGATACCGAAGACATGTCTTGAGAAAACATATTTTGGTATTTTTAAATTTTCGATTTTATGGGTTTTCTCGTTGGTTTTAAAATTTTCTACTTTGATTTTGTTGGTTTTATATTTTTGTATTTATCTTTTTGAAAAATATATACACAGATAGATTAGATGATATAGTTTAAGAAGATGATGATACGAGTACCGAGATAAGGATATCGAGCAGCCCCGTTGTAGAAGATAGAAGTCATCATCCCTAAAACTTTCACCACCAAAGCTTCGAGGCTCTTGAATGGACGTCAAAATTGAGCTGCAGAAAGTGAGACTTTGTAGCTTCCCCATACCGACAATCTTCGAATAAAGACCATTTTCCCAAAAGAAGAATGAGAAGAGAAATACCTCATTGAATGAAGCTCAAGACCACGAAGAACACGAGAACACCGAGGTAACAAGTTAAGACATTGATCGTCTTACGGTTATCAAATTCGGAATAATTGATGAAGTCCTATCACATGAACCTGTTGTGCGTCCCCGATGTACACATTACTCTTCGAGATTGACCACTTGTCTTATTCAGGGAACAAAACATCAACATCTTCATTTTACCAAATGCATTCCGCTTATCTTTCATATAACCAATCAACGATAATGTACACAAGTACCCAATCGAGTAGAGACAACAACATCACACTAACCGGTTGACTCACCGATCTCCTCTCGGATGTCAACTCTAGAATAACCGATTAAGCTCGATCATGTGAATATGTTGTCCGACCGATGTACACATATCTCTCCACGATCGCTATGCGATCACGCCGTAATCATCATTACATTGTGTACATGAAGCACTAACCTCAAGCACTTTATCGTAAATCATATAGAAGATGTCGATTATGCAATATCATCTCACGAACCAAATATTCTTTTCACATTTCTTCTAATCGAATGTCAAGTAACACATACCAAAAGTCTCCGAGACCATTTAATACACCAAAGGCTACGAGATAAACACTCGAGTTTCTACGGTTATGACCATTGTCTTTCCGGGATAACTTCAATCGTAGAAGTGTTAAGTTCATCATGTGTACTCGTTGTGCTTTTAGATATATGTCTCCTTCCCCTTCGGTTTTGATACCTTAGATTCAAAGAAACATAATATACCCAAAACTCGAAATCTTGTGAGAAGAACTTAAATAGCCCAAATGAATCTCGTGAGAATCAACTGCAACGAAAACTCTCCCGACTATCTTTACCAACCCATATGTGGACAAATTGAAGTGACCAGTGATGAAGCAAACCCGATATACCCAACTTGAAACTGAAGTAGAATTTTCCACATTTGTATCTTAAGCTTGCACTTAATGATGGAAGAATGGTGTCAAGAATTTATGCTTCAAGCAAATTTCTAAGTACTCACTACAAAAGCAAAGTATGAGACATTAACACCTCTTGCGATTATCCACACCGTCATATGCGTGTGACACTGAGTAAAACAAAGTAACTCCTAATAGTGATAGTTAACCAGGTCTTCAACCATCCACCTCGACTGTTGGTAACTAGATAACCCAAGACTTCAACTCAAATTCTTAAGCCCGAGCAAGTTATCAAATAAGAACACGCCTTTGTGAATGTCAAATTCAACCTCAAATAAGTGATAAATGAGTAACTTTGAAGTAATCAACTTGTGTCAAATGTCCAACACGTGAATAAACATACAATCGGATGAACATTGACCCACCGAATGAACCGGAGAAATGATTCCTCAACATCAATGCATTATTCCTTAAGGTATACATGTAGAAGTCGATCCGAAGATTTACCAAAATGTCTTCTAGCGGATGAGGTAGTCATTTTCCTTAATGTTCATGTGGTTGATTTATACCGTGCATAAGGAGAGAACAATAATCCGTGAAGATTTGGCAAAGGAATACCAAAGAGCGGATCATTATTCATGAACAATAATCCTTGAAGATTTGGCAAAGCAATACCAAAGAGCGGATCATTATTCAAGAGTGCAACTACAATATCATGATAGTCATTAACAACACCTTGAGAAGTAATCGAGATAAGGTTTCTTGAGAATTCGAGAAGTACTTCTTAGATGGTGAACCAGTGAGTCAAGAGAAAGCTGGAGCATGAGCTTGTGTCGGATGATCAACATTCTTCTGAGGTTGGAAGTACTCATCAAACATATTTTGAAAAACAATGAATCTCAAACAATGAATCCAGCTTATCCTTAGTAAGTGAAGCATTAGGTGTTGGAGGGAGTCGTCGTCATCAAAAATTAAGTCGTATGACCATTATTCAAACATCCATCATCATGTAGTATATTCACTCTTCTCCCCCTCAAAAATTGCATCCAAAGTTGCCATTTTTGACTTAACAAGTGAATAAGAGTATACACCAATGAACGTAGATCTACTTGATGACTGAATGAGCATGGGAGAAACATGAAGTATGTTGATGAAGAATGTCAATGAGAATGGTCATAAATATGAAGATTTCTCATCATCAAGATAAAGCGCATCAAGCGTACACCTTTCTTTTCTTTGTGGAACGGGCTCAAGAGTTATCTGCAGACGC